>JAVTVY010045421.1:0-20598 GCA_036873755.1 Hanleya hanleyi
ATTCAGATGCTGCTCTCATCACTATCTATGTTACACATCAAAGACACCATTTGAATATTTCTCTACTGCAGCTAATCAATCCAGGAAATTATGAATTTGACTTTACTGTTTTTGCTAACAAGTTTCTATACCGCTACTACAAAAAATAACCAAAAATTCATTAGTGTGACTGCTGTTACTAAGAACAGTAACAAATAACAGAATTAATTCTAGGAGTTATCTCCCCTACTTGAAATTTACCATGAAGTTATCTGGACCACCATTTTGCCCTTAAATTTAGGATTTTGGGACTAAACAACAGTACCACATGATTCCAGATATATTGTACACGACAAAATATAATTAAACATTGCTGTATAGTCAAATTCTGTGAGCAGTGCAAGTAATTAATTACACTGTTTGTTTTCCACTTGAGTGAAAAGAAAAAGTACGGTAATCATCAAAAACAATATGTAAGCCTAGTATAAAAACTTAGCAGAAAATATGCAAAAATAAAGTCAATAAATACTTAATGTACCGGACTGTTTAAATGTGGAACACCCCAGGCACTATAGCTCACAATGCTGACCCACTATGATGATATTCTATTCCTATCCAATTCAATGATCTGACAGATGTTAACATAATGATGTATAATATGCTTCAAACATGTCAAGCGGCTTTGGTTTTACTTGATGTTCTCTAGGAAATAAATAATTACATTAGGACCACATAGGAATATTCATTTATACACCATGCCCAGTTTGGTGTTCTAATCTGGATGACGAGGAGTTCCAAATGGAATGGCATATATGCCATTCCCTCTATGCCAATTCATGGTATGGCATAAGCCATCCTTTGTCTGCCGAGTTCCAAAAAGGATGCAATGGAGTTCATAAGAGTTCCAACTCGGCGCACCATGCAACTCTGTTTGGAATGCCTTAATTGTGCCAGTTTCTAGCATATTAGTACCCCAATTTCAAGAAGCTCCCTTAGTATCAATGGCATACAGCAGATCTCATGACTATTAGCTTTGTCTCCCAGATAAACAAGTTATCCTTGCAGGAGTGCAGTGAAAGGTTGATTTCGTCATTACTCCGTTACCTGGTGATTACCTGGTATTACACAAGATATTTTATCTTTGCTTTATAATTATTAGTATTGCAGCTGCGATCAAGAAATCTGCCTCAGCAAAAATCCGGTGGCATTGAAATAACACACATTCAACATATGATAGTCATCAGGATTTTTTTAAAGGGGGTCATTTCCTATGCTTACATGTACTTATAAGAGAGCTCAGTGTAGCAGGATGGCTAAAAACAGCTCTACTGGCCAATTCTTAGAAGAGCAATTTGGATGATGAGAAGAGTGATATGTGTTATGTATATACATGATTGCCATTATTGACACTCCCCTGAAATCTAATTGAGAAGAGCTAAGGGAAGCAAGAGTGATCACTCCCGCCAAAAAAAAAGCACTGGCTTAGTACTGTGATGTCCAATTTAGGAAGATAACATACGGTTGGGCGCTAAGAGGGGATTGTTCACACCCAACGATCCCTCCCCCCAGCGACACCCTTGAACACTATGTTAAAAATAGTTGCGGTGAACTAATTTTGCTGCATTCTTCTCGGCAATTGCTGAATAATGTGGTTATTTTTGAAGGCTGGTATTGTTTCTGGAATTTATGTGGAGGAAATATTTAGTTCCGAGGTACATGTGTAGCTTGATCTGTCTTCAGAGGTGAGGACTAAGGGTTTTATGTAACCCAATGTTTTATGGATAGTTATTTTCTCGGTGTCTTCCTTTAATGGTAATATTAATGTTGTTCATAGACCTGGCTGGTAAAGGCCTAAAGTGAGACAGGGAAGGGGTTTTGGTTGACTGTGTTGTTGATGGGGTTACTGGACTCCTGTCTACTCTAGATGCAATATTGGATGTACATGTAAAAGTGTGTCATGTTGAGAATTAATAAAGTAGTCTCTGAGATTGCTTTACATCAGGCGTGGTATTCCTGTGAATCACATTGGTGGTCATCAATGATCCTTGCTCCAGGAGCAGCTAGAGGTGACGTTATCCTCTCATACACAATGATCCTTGCTCCAGGAGCAGCTAGAGGTGACGTTATCCTCTCATACGCTGTTGTCTCTGTCTCAGATAAGCTGATAGAACTTCCAGTCAGCTGAAAGGATTCCTGGCGAAATTATTTCATCTTCTTTAAATTCCGCTCTGCTTATCATTGACCTTTCAGAAGCAGATGTGTTTGTACCACATCATCATCATAGGGATGAGATTTATAAATAGATTCTTCAGTCTTTGTGGCTGTTCTACTGTGGTAACAAGACAGGGTGTTTTTATTTACCAAAGAATAAAAAATATTGATCGTTAAACTGATAGCCAGATTTGTACTTGGTTGGATGTAATTATTTATCTTGCATATCGGTCAAAAGTGCATGACCAGTTTGATGTGATAAATATTTTGTTAAAGCTGTTTCCATTTTAAACTCTCAGCTGAAGAGCCATTGAGAGATATTGTCAGTGTCGTCTGTCTGACATTGATGTGAATACTGTATTAACAATTCCTAATTCCATGTTATACAGGTTATTGACCACCAGCCTAGTGATAATAACAAACCATAACTTATTATCTGAATTGATTCACTTTACACCACAAATTAATTTTGAAGTCAGGGGTCTTTTATGGAGCTTCTTGTAATAGGTGTATGCTAGAAACTGACGAAAGGCATTCCAAACACATGGTGTGCTGAGTAGGAACTTCCTGGTATAAATTTTGGAGCTCAGCAATCACAGAGGGACCATTCCAATTGTATCTTCTCTCCATGCTGACCAGAACACTAAACTGGGCATGGTGTATCCTATTTGAACAAGTGGAATATGCCATTCCTATTAAGGTTCTCAATTTCAAGAATCTCCCAAGCTTAAATCATTCTAAGTTGTCCAGGTGTCAGACTGTTATTCAGATGGTAATAATGGTAGTGGCTCTATCATGAAGTCAGTATGGAATTTAAAAATTTCACGGTAATCCCTCTAATAATTCAATCACAGGAAGTGAAATTTTCCACCTAAAAATCTGGGGTGATCAAATTTATTAGAAGGAGGGGGAGGGGAGTACCTGGAGAGAACCACTGCTCGTCGACAAGTAACTGGCAAACTTTCACACATGCACCAGCCAAATTTATTAGAACAGAGAGTTGACAAAATGGTTCAAACTGATGCATATAATTGGTTATTTCTTTGTTATACATGTATATCAATGATTTTAGAGGATGATCAAATTTATTAGAACTACTGACAGAATTTTGTGATTGGATTTTGATGGGGGGATTGAATTATTAGATGGATTACCATATGCTACCATGTCATAGAACATAGAACATTTACTGTTTCTTGAGGAAGCAACACCAAATATTAGCATTTTCTCATACCACTTGGTGAAATATTTACAGTATTCACACCATAACCGATATTTCAATATTAAGTACAATCTCCTTGAGAAACCTTGGTTCACCCTCCTCATTTGGCACATCATCAATGCGAGTGGAAAGAAGGTTTTTTCCAATTCCACCCTTATAGAAATTTAAGGTTGCGGGGAGCTCCCGCTAAGCTCCCGGGCTCATATGTTAACTTGTGCGAGCTATCCGCTACCTTGCGCGAGCTATCCGCTACCTTGCGCGAGCTATCTGCTACCTTGCATGAACTAGTGCGCGCTAACCAGCAGATCGCGAGAGCCAGCGGGAGCTACCCGTTAGCTTGCGTGAGATACCCGCTACCTCGCGCTCACTATCATAGATTGTTTCTAGTACTCACCGCAAGTTTGCGCTACCTACCATCATCGCAGAGTTTCAAACCTGCTAGCTCGCGAGAGGTAGCGCAACTTCGCGGGAGCTATCGCAAGTTTGAGATATTTGATAGTCTCTGTATTCTTGAGATTCCACACCATTACTTTTCCTGTCCAGCTATATAGGCCTTCCTTAAACCAACATCTGGAAAATCTGGGTCAGTCTCCTGACCAGTGTGTAGGAATACATAATAAAATTCCAAAGTTCCCTTCCACACAAGGCCAACAAATCTGTTCTCTGCAGTGCTACAGATATTTACTTATGTTTTCACATTCTTGTGAATGATAAACTTTCTTTAGATATGGGATTAGTGCCCTTTTATCCTTGGTATTTCCTGCCCTGGAAATGGACTACTTTTGAACGGGGAGGGATGGTGTGTGATGCAGTCAGCATTTGAAAAATTGGAGGGAGAAGCTGTTATACATCTCAGTTCAATGGATGTATCTATAAGAGAGTCATTTCATGTTGTTTCATTAGTTTCTGGTAAGTACATGCTCTTTTAAATGATCAAGCAATCATAGCTGAGTTTTGCCTGAAGTGAATTAACATAATGAGAGTAGGAGAGGGTTTAATTATGAATTTTCTAACTTAGACCTTGTGTAGAGTATAAGGCATATAATGCATTTAATAATCCACTGAAACTCGATCACCTCCTGTTATTTCTTAAAGATGAATAGCAATTCAATTTGGATTCACTTGATACCAGTACTAGGCTATTTCTTAAGCAAACTAAATGGATGGTCATTATTCAGTTAACCCATGGTTAACCTCAATTAGCTATAAAACTTTTAATTTTATTGGATAGTTAATCTACCTTTTTGCAAAATTCAGATCTTTTCCCCTAATTTGTTCTGCATGTTTTCAAATAGCTGGTGTATATATAGTACATGTATGCTCACCCTGACGTCTTTGTTCTGATCTTGACCTACATAATGAATTTGTGAAATTGTAGGCTGAGCCAGGGTCACTCGGCTGATTTTGTGGATCAAGTTTGATAGGTCGCTGGCTTGCGCAACCTACCACTAGCTTGCGCCACCTACCGCTAGCTCGCGCCACCTACCACTAGCTCGTGCAACCCTACAACAGTAATACAACTCTGGATCTTCGTTAACTAGCGCTGGCTACCAGGGACAGCCGCAAACTAGCAATGTTTCAAATGGGAGCTTATCGGTAGCTCCCGGCAAGGTAGCAGCTTGCGAGGAGCTAGCGCAAGGTTGCGGTGAGCTATCGCGAGCTTGCGGGGAGGTATCGCGAGCTCGCGGGGAGCTAGCACAAGCTCGCACGGAGCAGGAATGGGGACCTGGCGCGAGCTCGCAGGGAGCTACAATCGGGAGCTGGCGCAAGCTTGCGCTAGGTTGCGGAGAGCTATCACTACCTTGCGGGAGCCAACCTACCGGCCTTATCGGGAGCTAGCGCAAGCTCCCAATGTTTCAAATGGGATCTTATCGGTAGCTAACATTGTAAGCTACCGCAAGCTAACTCCGCAATCTCTCTGCAATCTCTCTGCAATCTTAATGTTCTGTAAGGGCAGCTTTGAGCCTGAAGCATGAAGAAACAATGTTTTGTGTGAAGCTCGATCTGACAGGCAATAGGATCAGAAAGAAAGTTTACCCAGTTGGGAGGTAATATTGCTCAAAGAGATTCTCATTGTGTTAAGCTATTCCTTCCTTTGATGTTGTGCAAAAATAGAGAAAAGAGCCTGCCGAGAGACAGGCTGTTAAAGCTGGCATACTTATGGGTGAAGGATTTGGGTGGAATGCTGATAATTAGAGGTGTCATATGGAGAACCCTGGTGCTATGGAAACTGCTGGATTTCTTCACTGGTCAATGTAATTGGTCAAACAAGTTGATGCAAGAAAGCCTTTGGCAGTAAAATCATTGGAAAACATCCTAGTCAATTCAGGTACAAGTACATCTCCTATGTACTTTGCATATATCCAAGAGCCATTCTGTTTATTTTGAGGTCAAAATCTGTTCCTGGTGCACTGCAGGCATTTTTTGGCTCTTGTCATTCTGAAATTCGAAGAAATGGGAACAGTGTGACTAACGTCACAGGACCTACGAAGTAGGGTAGGCATTTGGACTCCGACGTGCACTGAACTCTTGGACCCCCAGTTGAAATCCTGCCTATTTTAAGATAGGCATGGCCCAAGTCAGAATGACCAGTGATTTTCATCAAAAATCACCAGAAATTTTCATCAAAAGTAGGCCAGCTCAGAACTTGCTGGTAACAGTCCACTAATGCACCTTCATGCAAAAAATCGAAGAAATGGGATTTTCTCAGTATGCATAAAAATGTTGTTTGCATGACGAAGTACTAATAGCTGATACATGTAGATGTAGTAATTTTCAGTGTGTTTTAGAAGTATGCTAGGTGTAATGTAAGTTTCATGGCTGGATGGATGTATTGCTAGAATGCTGCATGATAAATAATGCAAGAGTACAATTCACATCTACAGGCTTCAGGGATCTGCATGGCATTCTTGTACTTTTACTGGTAGACTGTCAATACATGTGTTTGAGGTGCACATACATGTTTCTATATATCACTCTTCAGTTCCAGACTCCCCAAGTATTCAGCTCCCAGACATAATATGACATGACAGTTAATCAGTGCTGAAAAACTGTAGAAAACAACACCAAAAAACCCTCCACAAAACTAATAATATCATAGAGATAGTCACAGTCATATTTTGAATGAGAAGTAAATATTGATATTGTTATTCCTTCTTTGAAACATTCCATGTGTCATTCATCCTAAATAAAATCCACTTGGTTTAAATAGTATTTTATTCACTCTTGAGATGAAATGGGGAGCGCATTAAGACAATCCACTTAGACTCTGTTATTTTTCTAGCTCTTTTTGTTTTATAAGAGATGGCAAAATACCCTGTACCCTACCATATGGGCAAACTATATTGTTCTTGAAATGGACACTTGTGCCTGAAGGGTACAGAATCACAATGAACCCTACTCTGGCCTGTGTTTCAGTGTTTGCTTCCATTAAGCACCACAACATTTGGTTCCCTCAATAACCAGTAACTTACAGATCAGATTATATGTACATGTATGTATGAATTCATCTTGTGGTACTAGACTGTATTGATTTTAGGTACATGTAGACCACCTTGGAAGTGCCCAGGTTACTGATATCGACAGTACCACTAGGAAGAGTTTCTCCGTCTTTGATTTGATCAACTGGTCCTGTAGCCTTTGTTATGGTGTCATCGTTCTATTATTCGGGTCTGGCTATGCTGGTTCGTAGCCTGGTTAGATCAACCAGCCTGTTGAGGTAACCATGATGTGATGCCCAGTGGAAATACTTGTATTAGATCACGCTTCACATGCATGGTCGAATGGGGATTGTTCCCACTTCTCCAATCTCTGCCAATATCTTTGCAGTACAGTACAGTAGAACAGGATATAGTACAGTAAAGGACAGACAACCTTGGCTAGTCAACATATATTCATCAGTTTGATCTGAAAGAGAACAATAAATTATATATGTTCTTAGTGTATTCGAATCTTGGGTATCAAACTCATTTACTCATAAACAGCCTTTGAAAATAACTGTGACATTCAGCAATTGCCAAGGTGAATGCTGAAGAAAAATGATTGGTGCACCTCAGCAATACTTAACATTTTATTGAATATGGTTATTTCAATGCCACAACTTATTTGCCGAAGCAGAGTTCCTTATTTGAGAGGACTGCATAAATTTACATTTGAACTCCTTTATTTGGTTAATGCATTGCAGTGTAGTTGATGGTGAAATTTGATTGATGAGATGATGGGAACTAAAAGTTCATGAAGATAAATTTGGCTCTATGTTTGACTCTATTTTCTTCCAGATCTCCTCGAGCCAGTATAAATCTTAGATTTTTATGCCCCCCCCCCCTAATTAGAGGGGGGGCATATAGCGATCGCTTTGTCTGTCCGTCCGAATTTCTTGTCCGCGCGATATCTCGGTTAATATTTGATGGACAGGATTGAAACTTGCATGGAATGTGGCCAGTACCTCGTAGTTGTGCAGCGTAGAGTTCCGGTATAATTTTCAAGAGTTATGGCCCTTTTTCTGAAATCTCTGTGAATGGGACTTGTCCGGGCTGGATCTTGGTTAATATTGTATGGACAAGTATGAAATTTGCATGATATGTTGTCAGTGCCCCACAGTTGTGCAGCGTAAAGTTTCTCCCCGTTTCGCTTATATTTTCAAGAGTTATGGCCCTTTGTTCCTGAAATCTCTGTGAATTGGGATTTGTCCGGGCTGGATCTCGGTTAATATTGTAGGGACAATTATGAAATTTGCAGCATATGTGGTCAGTGCCCTGTAGTTGTGCAGCATGAAGTTTCTCCGCGTTTTGCGTATATTTTCAAGAGTTATGGCCCTTTTTTTCTTCAAATCTGTGTGAAGTGGGACAGTTGTCCGGGCTGGATCTCGGTTAATATTGTATGGACAATTATGAAATTTTCAGGATATGTGGTCAGTGCCCTGTAGTTGTGCAGTGTGAAGTTTCTCCGCCTTTCGCATATATTTTCAAGAGTTATGGCCCTTTTTTTCTTCAAATCTTTGTGAATTGAGACTTGTCCAGGCTGAATCTCGGTTAATGTTGTATGGACAATTAAGAAATTTGCAGGATATGTGGTCAGTGCCCTGTAGTTGTGCAGCGTGAAGTTTCTCCGCGTTTCGCTTATATTTTCAAGAGTTATGGCCCTTTTTTCTTGAAATCTTTGTGAATTGGGACTTGTCCAGGCTGGTCTCGGTTAATATTGTATGGACAAGTATGAAATTTGCATGATATGTGATCAATGCCCCATAGTTGTGCAGGATGAAGTTTCTCTGCTTTCGGTTATATTTTGAAAAGTTATGATCCTTTGTTTATCAAACCTAAGTGAATGGGATATATTTATTTGTCCAGGCTGGATCTCAGTCCATAACCGATTTGGAAATGGCTATATATATGTCATTCTACATTCCAAAGCAGACCACATAGATCCTGAAGTATGAAATTGCCCCAAAAAGAGTTAATTGGGTGCAAAATTCAAAGTTTACTGATCGCTTCATAATTTCACCACAATATACTCTCAAGGAATGTAGGTCTCATTTTCGGATTGGACGAAAGCCCCGGCGACCATCTTGCATCAAAACATTGTATTATCACTTGTTGGTCGATACTTTGAAAATGTATTATGCGAGGCACGGCAAAAAAATTGACTGAAATAGAATTTTCATAATCATGAAGGCCTCCACCGACCAATACAGAGCAGAGCAATGGCGGGGCAGTGTCGGATTAAAGCGGAATGGGGGCATACAATTGAGCAATCTCTGATTGCTTCCTTCCTGTGTTATACCACAGATACATACCAGAAATCCATTAAGGTGACTGACCTTGAGCTATTTTCTCAAAGTCAAATTGTATGGTCAGTGTAGATTTAATGGTGTTAGCACTAACCTCATGCAGGACTACATCTAAGCTTTCCAAATGCATACCACATATGCAGCTAGCGATGTACCAGAAGCCATCAGAGAACTGATCTTGACCTATTTTCTAAAGATCAAATAAAATGGTAATGGTTCATGCAACTGCCTGTTAACCAGGGGCCGGTTGTTGGACGAGCGATTAAACTAACACCACTATTAGCGCTAAACCACTATTAAATATCTAATCTAAGATTAACTAACACCGTGATTTAAACCCGTTGCTCAAACGTCGAAACGGACCGGTGTTAGTTAATCGCGCTATTAGCGGCCTAATCTAGGATTAAAATTAATAGCTATCCCACAAAGCTTTGTTTTGTTTACTTCCTGTTAGGAAAATATGGCGGGAGTGAAACACGTGTTTTTCATGTTCGTGAGTGAAAGACTATCATAAAGTGTATTTCTTTCGAGCCAGACACGTTGCATGCCTCCCGATTCCGTGTTAAAGGAAAATCCACATTTGTTTACTTGCCATTTTAGTGCAAACCGGAAACACGTTTGAAAATACTCGCGGTAACACAAAGTGTGAGCTGTCGTCTGGTCGTTTCCGTTTTCGATTTACGTAATTCTCGAAGGAAATTCGATACCGGTACCAATCTGAGAAGCTATTAATGCAGCTATTAAATGTAAGAACAACGTTCGGCCAAGTGAGAGTTTTGTGAGCATGAATCAACAGTAATGATATTATTTTACTTTGTTCTCTGACAAGATAAAGTTACCGACGGTCCATATTTCGACGCATCTGAATGCACCTGAATCAATTTGTACCCGACGTGTGTGGTACAGTGAGGTCGCCAGTTCCGATCCAGTGTCAGTTCCGACCCACTTCCCAAAATATTGCTTCTTGTTATAACTATGATCACGCGAAATCATAAAACATTTGGTGCATTCAAGCAAGTTGATCAACCTCTCAATCATGGTTAAATTATATTATGCATTCACTGGTTTTGTTAGAAGACAGCTTTGCAGACCCACTCCATGCACAGGACTACATCGGTCTAAAGTACAAACACCAGGACTCGCCGTTGATTAAAAACCGTGTCGTCTGCCAGTGCTTCCGATCAAAGTTTTGATTATCACATATAATTATCATATATGGTACTATGTATCTGTCATAAATTTATTCACTGGAGTGTCACTCTAAAGGCTACCTGCCCCATTGTTGACATCAACTGACGGACCCAGTTCCGAACCACCATCATCCATGACCATGGATGGCCAAGCTGGGTCATACCATGGCCTGAAAATGCCTTGCGAACGCAGCGATCACTACGTAAAATCGTAACTCGAGTGCTGATCAGCATTTCTTCTCTTTAATCTGCTATTCAGAGATAAAATAAGTAAAAGTACCATTGATTTATCATCATTTTCAAGCGAGTATACGCTTATTAGCCATCAGAGTTACCGTATTTCATTGTCCAGTATATCTGGCCAATATGATCAGCTCGACCATATCACTATCACCCCCAACCTGCATTCTTTAACGTCAAATGTTCACTTCTGAGACGAAGACATTCAAAACGAAATATCCAGCTAGGACCCTATTTTGTCGGAAAATTTATCATGTTGACGATTACATTTGTTTATATCTGGGTCAAAGGTCAATGTCAAAACGAGGCTGGATCGGAACTGGCGACAGTGGGTCGGAACTGACACCTCTCATTAAGAAATGTAATTTTATTTTCTCTGCAGTTCAGTTCATCCCCAGCTAAGTTAGTTTGTTAATAAAGGCTATGGACAATTGTACGGTGATCTGGATATTGATTAAGCCAATCAAACAATTTCCTTCTGAAACAGATGCAAATTTCACTTTGGTGGGTCGGAACTGGCGCCTCGTCTGTAAGCCTTATTTGGTCACATGAGTTGTAAGCCGATTATCCTAAAATCGGCTTATAACTCCTGTTAAAAAATCTTCCTCTGAATAATCAGGCATTCCATTAATTTTGTACACAACACAGCTGAGCTGGGGTGTATAACTGCAACCCAAATGGCAATCAATTAAAAAAAAAACTGAAATCGAAGTACATGTATCACAAAGTACAAACATTTGGTCCATCATTCAATATTCAGTCGTCGTCCATTAAAGAATTTCTGTATTCGATTAACAATTCGATTACTCAAATTTCCCCAGCTCTTGTCAGTCTTTGGTGATTTCTTCTCAAAGTTATAGAGTGTATAATGTTCATGAAGAATTCACCCACATGTAAATCTTTATTGGCAGAAGAATAATAGGGAAAAGAAATTTCATATTTACATTTATTTTGTACATCATTTTAGTCAATAGGACTCAATCGAGCTTAGAATCCCAAACATGGCTTCTACTAAATTGATAAAGTGTCAAACAATATAAGTACTGAACCATTATTTTCCTTATGTGGTATGGACAGGTGAAAATATTAACCAAAACAGTTTTAATATCAATTTTTCATTTCACATTCCAGTAGTTATAGGGTGAATTTGACATTTTATTGGGCTAATATCACAGTGGTTGTATTGTTTGATACTTGTACATCAATTTGACACCTTATTTGTTTTGTTTGTTTGGTTTTTTTTTTTACTAACTGGGTTGAACCCGATTGACAGTCCTATATTGACTAAAATAGCATACAAAATAAATATGGAAAAAAAAATCTTTTTTTTCATTCCTATCTTCATCATGTCTAGATTAACATGAGGGTGAATTTTCATGGCATTACTCCAAATCCTTGGGAAGACATCACCCAAAGACATACAAGGGCTAAGAAGCACCCTGCAGTCATTGATCAACAGTTGAGTCCATGATGACAGGCCCACTTCTTGGTCAACAGTATAGGCGTACTGAATTGACAAAGCAATTTTGTGGGTGAAGGCAACAGTACATCATGTTACAGTCATCTGTAGGTGGTATCTGCCTTCAGCCAGATAACTTTGTTAATTTGAGAACTGCAGCAATTGTAAAATGAGGCAACATATGATTGTATGTAAGATAAAGCAACAGTCAATTGTAGGTAGCATTTTTGGGGGCAACAGGGCAATTTTTTTATCTGATCAGGCAAAAAACATAGAAACCATGGATAGGACCATATCTCTACCCAATTATAAAGTAGGATCCATATATACATGTATAGGATAACAACCAGTATGTTTTACTTCTTTTTCTTAGAATATGTAATTAATAACATGGAGATATCCAAGACATGTTCTCAGAGTTGATACTCTATTCGGTGATAAACCATATGAGAGGTTCCATATGATTTTTAAGGCAATGGGTCATTGGCAAGTAGCCTAGGCTATGATATTCATGGTAGTCTGAGCTGACAGTATTTTAGGCCCAGAATGGACTTGGGTGGTCCTTAGATGATATCATGGTCTGTTACAAAACCGGAGACAGAAAACAAACACATATTCATTCAAATTTTGTCTTAAATATACACAAAATCAATGGAAATCAAGAGATAAGTCAGTGGAACTGTGATATCTGAAACAATAAGTTCTGGAGTGGTCACTCCATGCAGATTAATCACCAGTTGCGCGACACATTCACTGTCATCTTCACCAACATGTATAATCAAATTTGTTGATTCCGTACGTGCTGTATATACACTCCACTGAATCTGAAATCTCTAGTACGGTAATACACATATATGTTAATTGTCAAATAACAATATATAATTGAAAATACAACATATTCTTGTGTTACTGAATACAGAGTTTGTACACCTTGACTCTTCCAATTTTCAAGGTAATATATCCTGTTTTCAAGGCATATAAGTTCAAGTGTCACTGAGGCTATGCAGATAATTTTTTTTATTTTTTTTACCTTGACAAAGGTTATTGTTTGCACATCTTGAATAGACTTGGAATTACCTTTTGGATGATCAATATATATATTGCTATGGTGGGGTTAAGTTTACCACCCAATGGCAAAGGACAGCACAAGTTTGAGCTACAACTTGACAAATGAATTGACAACAAGGACAGGAATTCCCGTTTTCAAGGTATTCAGCATAATTTTCTCATATTCAAGGTAGTGTACGAACGCTGTGAATAGTTTGACTGAGCCATTAGCTTAATCAAGCTACAAAGCTTGATTGAAATTCATCCCCAACCTGATCACAGAGAGCTGTAACTTCACATAAATATAAGTCCGGCTGATTTGATTAAGGGTCAGTTATTGTGGGATGTTGTTGTTACAATATTTGTCTCCTAAAAATATCCGAAATTAACAAATCACAGCAAGCTAAACTTTTACACACAAATTCTTTAGGTCGTCTTCATTGAATATTAATGAAAATCTGGTGAAGCTATCTGATAAGAATCATTTTAGAACATCATTTATCTTTGCAAATTTTTTGTATACATGTATTTGACAGAATTGTTTATTTCAAAATTTCAATTCAGTAAGAACTACCCAGAATGCCTTGTTTGTCATCATTTTAAATATATGCAGTTTTGATATAATCATGTCTATACATGAGAGCCAAGGTGATAAGGATGACACGATTCATAATTCTTAAATTACTGGACTTGATATCTCAGAAATTATCGCAAACAGATATATCCAGAAAAGCTCATTCTGTTTTGCTGTAATCTATACTCATTTGAATACATTTTTTTGTCCAAAGTGACCTCTTGTGTACCAAAATTTAAAAGTTAAAAATGTCCCAAATTATTTCTTATCAGATGTTTTCACCAATTTGGATTAGTATATTGTATCAAGATAACCTGAAGAATATGTGCAAAAATTTTCAGGTTGTTTTGACTTGTTCATGATGATACTTCTGGAGAGACCAATCCTGTTACAACAACAACATCCCACAATAAAAGACCCTTAAAATAATATTGTCGTTTATGCAAATTTGACATTTTTGAAAATATTTTTCACAGAAATATTTCACAAAGCCACCATATAGAATAAGCCTCTCAACATTAGATATTGATTACATAAGGTATCAGATCTCTATTGCAAGTTTATTTTGAGATATTGCAACATTTCAGGACAAAAAACCTTACCGTACTGGTACATAACCACAACAACAACCTTAAAGGAGATTGTCCACCATTATGATTGGCGAAATCAAGCAGATAGGCCATTCTGTACTAAAGCTACTGTTCTATCACACAGGAGTGATGTGTAGCACCTCATTCTCACAAGGCAATACTTCCGTTATCTGACTGGGAAGGTACATTATTGGTCACTCACTTCAAAATCAACTCACAACTCTGTTGATTTCATTTTACTGACAGCAATAAAGCAATCTCGACCCATTTTTTAGGGTCAATTTAGGTGATACATGTAGTAGTAGGTATGATGCTACATGAAATATCTCTGTGGATAACTCTCCTCCTCAAATTTCCACCACATATGCTTCTGGTTATGGCCACCGCAATCATATTGCAGGCATGGGGCTTGATCATATTTTCATGGACAAACATTTGGCATGTTCAGGAAAAATTTCATTCAGTCATGTTAGTCTCTTGAAAAATTACTGCTACATGTGCACAGCAAAACACAAATTTCAAAATTTTCTTATTTCAATTATTGGTAATTCTTAAATTATATGGTGCACAATACTTTGAAAAATTGTTTGGTTGTTCTAAAAACTGTAGCTGGCTAGTTATTGTAATGTTGTACTAAAATGTGGTGTCTCGAAAGGGATTATTGAATACAAAATATTAGAATATTTGTCTTGTAAATATGTAAAACTACCTTGATTTCGGAAACGTTTTCAAGTTAGCAAACATGGAGTTAAAACATTTCTTATAGCATACCGTACAGATATGATAGAAGTGAAATGTGATTTCTCGGTTCAGTACTTATTTTTCAAGAAAATTCAACTAGTTGAGGAAATCATTAGTAAACAAATTCCATACACAGAAGTCTTTCCAAAATAACCCCATATATGTATCTGGTCATGATATCAGAATCCAACTGAACATGAGTGGTCTTGAGTAGATGTTCAAGGTCAAACTATCACAAGATTCCACAATAAAATTTTGATGTTTGGTATCACTTCTAGCTGATACTATCTCAATTCCCCTAGCTTTAAAATGTGGAGAAAGACAACACTTGGTATCAACTCAGGTTTACTTAAAGATGATTCCAGAACAAAAATAAAAACTTTATAGACCTATCTTAAAAATATACACTTTAAGATAGGTGAATCATGATAGATACCAATGCCGATCAGTGAACAACAATTGCAGTACCATTATGATACACTTCAAAATGTTCAAACTCAGGTCTCCTCTACTCTTACATGCAGTAATATTGCAGTAACATGACTGTTAATATTCAAGTCTGGTTTATATAATCAAAAGAATGAAGCTGTTCGAAATCCTTGCCCATTCGCACTATGTGTGCCATACTAAGATGGTCGTCTAGATATAGTTTTGCCATGCATACAGAATGAAGATACCGTTTGATATCAAAGTCTAGTCCAACTATACAGAAAGGAGATGTTTGAAATGCAAGTCCAGTCTCGCCATGTATGAACTATGAAGATGCTTCCTATCCATGTCTAGTTTCTCCATGCACACAGAATGAAGATGAAGATGGTCGATATCCGAGTCCAGTTTCCCTAGATAATGATGTTTGATATCCTAGATTAGTCTCACCCTGTATCCCGTATATCGTGTGGAATATTCCTGTGGCTCTCAACATTCAATTCTAATTAGGTGAAAGACATTTTTCACTCCAATGAAAAGTATTTTCTGGCTAGGTAAGAACATATTTTGTTGAAATATATTCTCTACCGTGGAAATTTTGTTTCGTTTCATGTAAATTACATTTTATGATGGTGAATAGATTTTCTATGTATATTGAATGATAAATATATATTTGTTAATTAATGGCATTTTGTACCACATGCTAGGTCCTTCCAAGTTGGTGCTTGGTCATATTTCACATGAAATAGAAGAAAACAATTATTCAAATACTAGGCAACTGGTTCATTGCATTCTGTACGCCCATTTGCTTTGCATTTCCCAATTCTAATGCAAGTTCAAGTAGTAAATAAAACTAATATTGATATTATTTTATTTTCAGAACAAACTGTGAATTTTTATTATTTTAAAAGATGGAGATGTGTGTTTTTTCATAGAATCTAGTGGTTGTATTACATATTTTAGTTCATATCCGCTTGTAGTTTCCTATTATTTGTTCAAAATTTACACTCTCGAGTATTATAACTCTCAAATATTTAAATAATGTTTAAACATTCATGATCTGTCTGGCTGAATCAGTAAGAATTCCAGTCCTTTAAATAAGGGGAAGAAACCAGTCCGAAGTACTCAATAAAGAAAATATAACGAGTTGTTTCCCTTAAAATGAACCAAGGTCAAGGCCATAACGATATCAACAGCGTGCCCACTTGTCCTTTTCGTCTGTCGACTGGTTTATCGAGGGATTTTGAAGGGTTAAACACAAACGAAGGCCACTGTGACGATCTTTTCTGAAGAGAAAGTTTAAATAAATTTAGACTAGAAGGTAGGCTTATAACAATTTATTTTCAAGTTGAGAACCAAGACGATCATTGTCAACTTTCATGATTCAAGCTGGAAGGGATCAATCTGGGTCAAGTTCTATCGTTTGTAACAGCAAAATTTCAGTTCCCGCGTCCACAAGACTTGAACACACTCAAGGATTGACGTTTTAGCTTCCATTTCACATGCCTAGTGTTAAAACTGGTGAAATACTTTCGAAATAATAAGAGAAAGGCCTCTAGAATTTTTCACTTCCAGGTTCCGCCAAAACTCACCCACGTGTCTCGCTAATCGTGCACGAGCGATTTTAATAGTCGTTAATACACCCCCCGGAGGTGTATTAAATTTAATCGCGTATTAGGGATATTTAATAGCGGTATTAAGGTAATCGCGCTTGGAACAACAGGTTAATCGGAATATTAAATTTAAACCTTGGATTAGACAGATTTAATCCTAGATTAGCGCTAATAGCGCTTCGAACAACCGGCCCCTGTTCATCTAAATTATATATTGAGTTTAATGTTAGTCAAAAACGAAATATGCATGTACTATATTGGCCTTTTTAATTCAGTTTTATATTATTTTATAAATAGGGTCGTTGGTGTATTATTATATTATGGTTGTTGATCCGATTATTTCCCCTTCCTTTTATGTCTATAAATAACGCCTTTGGAGTCTGGTTTTCCTATATGTTGTTTTTTAATAGCATATTTAAATCAATATCTAGTCTATTATATATAATTTTCTTTTCTTTAGTCTATAATGACACTTGAGGTATTTATACAGACATCTGTCTATTTTTTCTCACTATATTTCCCCGTTGCTTTTTTAACACACCGTTTTTAACACTTTTTATTGTATTTTTAAAATCAGTTTTATTTTTTTAATCAACTCAATGCAATGATACTGGCGCGCATAATCCTAACGGATTGCATGCGCCATCCAAATTCAAAACTGACTGACTGACTAATCACCATTGATTGATTATATCCTTATTTTAATTCTAAATGGCAGGATGCTGGGATAATTCAGAGAAGGGGCGTTTTAATTTTTTTAATGAAGTTAATTGTGCTGGTGTATTTAATCATACCATGGAATTCATCTTAAAACCTCAAAAGAACCGCGATAAAGTATTTTTGGCTATTTATAGGTTTATGCTGCGCACACGCAGATTTTAATTTGATTTATATTGATTTATTATTCTGTTATACATTTCATTATCTAGTCTAGGGGAGTTAATATTACATTTGTTATCTCCCCTTCCACCTTGTGGAATTATTTATAATTATACTGGTTAATTAATAGTACATGCATATTACAAGTTGTGAATAATAAAATTCTAGAATAATTTAACATATATTTTCTTATTTGTGGTTAAGAAATTATAATAATATTTCTGCTCTATTAAAGAGTTTTGTTTTAAATGATGTCTTTGCTTGTTCTGGTTGGACCACAGGCCCGCAAAACAAGAGTTTTGGGGGGGTGTGGACGGTGGTATTCCGGTGAAGTGTCGAAATATGGGGTCTCTATATATAACCCCATGCTTTATATAAATCCACATTTATATAAAGCATGGGGTTATATATAGAGACCCCATATCCGACACTTCACTACACCCCCCCCCCCCAAACTCTTGTTTTGCGGGCCTGTGGGTTGGACATTGGTGTCTGAGGATACCATGTGAGGTCCTCATTCACGGTGTTCACCAGGATGAGTAGAGATATATCAAATCTCGTTTTTACTCATCACCTACTCATATCTGAATTTATATGATGAGTTTATTTTTAGGTTAAACAAAATATGCATGTACTATATTGGATTTTTTAACTCAGTTTTATATTTTTTTTTATAGATAGGGTCGTTGAAATTTTATTATTATTAAATTAAGTTTGTTGGTCCGTATATATATACCCTTCCTTTTATGTCTCTAACCTCGCCATGTCATTAAATAACGCATTTGGAGTTTGTTTTTTTCTACATGTTTCTAATCATTACAATTTCGTACAGTAGGATATTTTAAATCAATATTTATGTTGTACATCAAACTCAATGCAACGAAAGCGCCACCTAAATTAAAAACAGACAGTAATCACCGGGTCAGCTACACGGTTGAAATAACTATGATTATTACGCCTCAGAGTAGTTTGTTTGATAGCCGATTGGTCAATTGCCATCCCATAAATAGTTCGTATTAGGTCAGCTACACACCACATACGAATAATCACGTGTTAACGTTACCATAGTGGAACGTGGAATTGACGTAGCCTGTTCTTCAAGGCAACGTCACAAAGCCGACACGTAAGAAAACGAAGAGCTACGTCGTATCAATGGCTTTGTGACGTTACGCCTCAGCGTTTGCATTCAACCCAAAGATGTTGTGGGCATGCGCGACTCATAGAACCTGTTTCGTATTAGGTCAGGAAATGTGAATCAGTTGAAATTGTCTTACGAAAACAAACCGCATTTAATCGTTGTTGTTGTGGCTTTTTCGGCTTAAACAAAGGCTCTTCGGCATAATAAAATCGTTATGATGTTTGTTTGAGGGGGCATACGAACTATTTACATGGTCAGTGTGGGGAATTCTTATCGGTCTCGCCTGACGGCTCGACCGATAAGAATTCCCCACACTGACCATGTAAATAGTTCGTATGCCCCCTCAAACAAACATCATAACTGATAGAATAGCCAACGATATTCCAGCAATTAATTGTCTGAAACAACCAGCAGGAGATTATCATACCTTAGGTAACTGGATACCATTGGAATATAATAATGAGTATGAGAAGCAGATAATTTTATTGGTGCAAGGCCTTCTCTTCAATGTAAACAAACCGTTGTCAAGGAAATTACGGGAACCCCGATCCACTACGAGACACAAATACGGGTGAAAAAGAATTTCAGCTGTATGCATATTTACTAGTCAAATGTAGGCTAAAATGTGTTTTGCAGTGAAATATCTTTATCTTCAAGATCAACACTGACGTTATTCAGCCATTATCTGATGTTATACATTCAGCCCCGAATTCCAGTGCCAAACCAATAAATATATAACAGAGAAAACCAACAGGGATATACACAGAAGAAACACACAGACTGCATTCCATACATTAAATAAGAGATATTATAATTCGGGAGTGATTTAGTTCTCACTCAGTGGCGTAACGTCAGAGTCATTAGAACTGAATATCACTACCATGAAACAGTTTATCATATATTCATTATGGATCATTTTCATCCATGCATTAAGGTTTCTATTGTAAGTGTCTCCTGGTCACCCCCCACTTGGCTGGGCAAGTTATCAGGTGGAGGTCGAGAATGGACCCGATTTTCCACTCAACCTGGCGGCCTGACCTAGCTAAATAATATATAGCCCTCAAGAGTATGAGGGCTATAGGTCGGCCCCAGTCACCTCCAGCGAGGGTTTTAGATAATTTTATTACGAATCACCCACCTCTGAACCTGCCGTACATCTAATCTCTATCCCCTCCTGCGCACTATTTTAAAATCTTGTGCACTATAATTTGTGAAATAGTAACGAATATATCGCCGTCTGAATTTCCCAGACGACTTCCACTTTAAACGCGCAGAGAGCTAGAAGTTTCCGACTGGAAAATTCAGACGGCGATATATTCGTTAATATTTCACAACAGTGTGCAAGATTTTGAAATAGTGCGCAGGAGGGGATAGAGTTTAGATGTACGGCAGGTTCAAAGGTGGGTGATTCGTAATAAAATTATCTAAAACCCTCGCTGGAGGTGACTGGGGCCGACGTATAGCCCTCATACTCTTGAGGGCTATATATTATTTAGCTAGGCCT
>JAVTVY010045422.1:0-19999 GCA_036873755.1 Hanleya hanleyi
TTTTTTTTTTTTTTTTTTTTTAATGGTTGAATTTATTATCCGCATATTTATAATATACATATATACAAATATATATAGTTCGTCTGACCTACTAGTTTCGTGGTTTTTTCAATATTTACACACATATATGTATAAAGTATAAGCAAACATACTAAAGAAACACATAAAAAAAACAAACTTAAAAACCAGGACACACGTAAAAAAAAGAAACAATAATAAAAAAAAATATTGAAAAAACAAGGAGAAAAGAAAAAAAAGAAGGAAAACTTGGGTTTTAAGACCAGAATAAATATATTATTTCTTAAGCACGTAATACCATATCAGTTTCTTTTACTTCCAAATATCTGCTGGGACATCATGGTCTAATCAAAATGTAATTTGAACATTTCCCATTTCAAACATGGTGAAAGGTCTAGTTTTGATTCATAATTTTCAAGAGTGTAGTGATTACGAAATATATGTTTGAGAGTTGGAAAATTTAGCTGTCTGTCCAGAAACTTATTTTTATAGATATACATTTTTGTTAATATCATTAGCGTGTTCAGGCCACATATATTTTTTCCCCATCCCACGACCATTTCTTTTGCCGTAATAATGTAGTCCAGCCCTATTTCCGTTTTTAGCCATTTTTGAAGATTAGACCATAATGGCTTGACCATACTGCACTGGAAGAATAGATGTTCGAAGGTTTCACTTTCTGTTTTACAATAGTCACATAAATCGTCACTGGTGATACCAATGCGATACAGCAGCGACTTTGTATAAATAATTCTATGTAGAAAGCGATAGTGGAAGTCTCTCAATTTGGTATGTTGATAGCAATGTACATTTACTTCAAAAACGCTGGGCCAATCTATTTCACCGATCCCAATAAAGTCCTCCCACTTTAGTTGTGCATTGGCTTTTTCATATTATTCCTTGTTTAGTATATCATAGAATCGTCCACACCCCTTCTTTTCCCTATCAAGTACGCCTAGATGATTAGGAATAGTTGGGGTGTATTTCCAGTGTCCTACATCTGTGGAATTTTGATTGATAATCTCTAACCAGCTTTTTGGTATACTTTTTATTACCCTGTTGTAGTCCAAAAAGGTCCCCCGTATATTATAACTAGCCCTAATTTCCTCAAATGATTTTAATGTGCCATTCTCGTTGAGAATATCCTTAATGTAGCGTATTTTATTATCATACCAGTTTTTTATGAATAGACCTTTTATTTTAGAATTTAGATTGTACCATAAAGGCTCGTTAAGAATTTCAGACAGTCCCTGGATTGGTAGTTTTTTTATGAACGGATTGCCATGCTCGGAGGACTTCTTTCCAGAAAGGGTTACTACAGTTTTTTATCATATCTGTAAGCCGTTCTCCCCCATAGTTGAACAAGGTTGACGAGAGCATGTCCCGGTTTAGATGTTTCCATTTTTTGTCATGAAATGCTATGCGCCTCATCCATGATATTTTTAGAGCCTGTACAAAGTTTTGAAGATTTATCATTCGTAACCCACAATTTTGTAATTTTGCGTAATGACACACCGCCTGATTTTATCTGGACCGCCATTCCAGAGAAATGTATACAACACTTTATTAATGGATTTCATACAGGCCTCAGGTGGGTTTGGAAGGGAAAGAAAGAGGTGTATTAGCTTAGACATTGCCAGCGATTTTATGACTGTTATTTTTCCTAAGAGACTTAGATTTCGCATTTTCCACTTGCTCAGCTCTCTCTTCAAATCCTCTATTTTAGATAAATAGTTGTATCTCCACATGTTAGTAAAGTTAACTGTTGTAAAAGTGATTCCCAGTGCAGTAAAGTCGTTCACCCAATCCAGACTCTCTTCCTGACATAGCCTGATGTCAGACCCAGTAAGTGACCCTATCCACACCGCTTTTGTCTTTTCAATATTTATTTTTAAACCGGAAACTGTATAGAATAGATTTAGACAAGCGAGTGCCTCGTTTAAGGAAGCCTTTGAACCGTCAAGGGTTAGCTGGGTGTCGTCTGCATATTGACTGATTTTAAACTCCACTCCTCCTAGCTGTATCCCTTTGATTTTATCATTCTTTCGAATCATGTGTCCAAGGACCTCTGCGCACATTAAAAAGAGGTACGGCGATATTGGATCGCCTTGGCGGCATCCCCTGCCGACATTGAACGATGATGACAAGTGACCGTTTTGTATAATTGATGTTTTAATATTTTTGTAGAAAGTGGCTACCCATTTTTGAATATCATTGCCAAAATTGAACTTTTTTAAAACACTGTCCATAAATCGCCAGGAGATAGAATCGAATGCCTTCTCAAAGTCTATTGACAAAATGAGCCCCGGAATTTCCCTTTCCCGTGTTTCGAACATCAGATCATAAATTATTCTGATGTTTTCTCCAATATAGCGGCCAGAAATAAAACCGTTCTGGTCTTCATGAATAATTTGATCGAGAACGGTTTTGATTCGGTTGGCTATACAAGTTGACGCTAATTTGTAAATTACATTTAGCAGAGTTATTGGTCGCCAGTTTTTCAATAGATTTCTTGGTTTATTCGGCTTGGGTAAACAAGTGATGACACCCAGTCTCTGGGTAAGCGAAAATTCTCCTTGATGAAAACTAGTGTTGATTGCCCGGAGTACAAAATATCCTAACTGGTTCCAAAAAAACTTTGAAAAATTCCACTGGAAAGCCATCCAATCCTGGGCTCTTATCGTTCTTTGTATCCCTCAAGGCGGCTGTAAGTTCTACATATGATATATCTCCTTCAAGTTCAGCTGCTTCTTTGTCTGTTAGCGTTGGGAGATCTAAATCATTCAAAAATCTATCTGTGTCGACGTAATTTGTGTCTTGTTTAGAGTACAGTTTTGAATAGTAGCGTCTTTCTTCTTCAAGAATGTCTTTTGTATTATATAAGTCGTCTCCGGTATCGTTTGTTAATTTTGTCATCATTTTGTTGGTGTATTGCCTCTTTTCAAGAGATAAAAAATATTTAGACGGTTTTTCACCTTCCTCAACCCAACGAACTCTTGTTCGAGTTATAATTCCTTGTATCTTGACATTTCTGATTTCTTCTAGTTTTTTTTTTGTCTCGTCTAATTGTTTGATTTTAGCTTCGTCTATGCCGACAAAGTTGTTCTGAATTTCATCTTCAAGAAATTGTATTTCATCTTCTAATTTCCTTTCATTTTTCGCATTTTCTTTCTTCTTTCGCGTGCTATATTGTATACTTTCCCCCCGGATTTTCATAAGTAAGTTGTCTAGAAATAGTTGTTCGTTTATTAGTAGTTGTAGATCTTTCCTGGGTATATCAGCGAGGTATGCTCTGTTATAAGGTGTTGAACTGTATTCTTCGACAGTTTCGGTGATGGTTTTATTAACTAGATCGACATAAGATTTATCCTTCAACAGAGAGCAGTTAAATTTCCAGTATCCCCTTCCGCGTTCAGTATTGCTAAATTTGCATTTGATTGTTATAGCAGAATGGTCTGTTCTGTAACCTGGTATTATATTTGATTCATTGATTATATTGAAAATGTCTGTGCTGGTAATAAAAAAATCTAGCCGTGCTTGTTGTCGTGGTTTTCTTCTACGCCATGTGTATTTTCTGTCCTGTTCTTGCATTATTCTCCAGGGGTCGATGTAGTCGTGGTTTTCGATCATATCTTGCACAGTTTTTCTGGCATTAGGATTATTAATGTGTTTATAATTTTCATAGTCCATATCTGAGTCAAGTACGAGGTTCCAGTCGCCGCAAATTATAACCGATGCATTCGCGAAATCGCCAATATGTTTCTGAAGAGTATTATAGAACGATGGTTTCATTGGTTGCTATGTTGAGAATAATTTGGTCGTTATATATCGTTGACCATTAGGTTAAGGGTTACTACATTACCGACCATGGATCAATCTTTGGTGGAAGATGATCAGGGCACGTCAGCTATCGGCCCCATCTTCTTCAAGATAACCCTCCATCAATAACCTATTCGGTTACAAATAGACTAATGTCTTTCCAGAAATGGCTAGATTGTTTTAGAGCATTTGAGTCAAGCGCTAATTCTATAAGTTAATGGAACTGATTCGCCACACATTTATATACGTGTAGTGCCTGTCTCTCACATTGTAGATGGAAACTGATCGAAGTTGGTTTCCATCGATTCTGCTTAGCCTTCGAAAACCTGTAACCGTTGCTATCACAGTAAACGGAGCTGTCAACTAGACATGATGGACATGAGACTGGAGATGTGACGCGTACTTTTGGACAGGTTTGATTTCCAAGTTCCATATATTGATATATATATATATTGAAGGCATGAATAAATAAATTTTACAGAATATGCAATATCTTATATCTAAGTTGTTTGTCACACGATCCATGAATAGGTTCATTTTATTTGATAATGTTGCGAGATGCGTTCGACACGCTTCCACGCTATTGTCTGTTCATTTTGTCTCATTGTCGGTAGAAATGATACGCGAAAAATTCATGTTACCTTAATCTCTGGACAGCGATAGGTCGTTTTGCTATTAACACACCACGAAAAAAAAGTCAACAAGAAATTATGGATGTCTGATGGAAGCTACTTTGCGAACTATTTTTTTCATAGAGTATGTTCGATGCCAAACCTCTCATGGTAACTATGGTGGATACTACATGAGGTATTGACCCAGATTTTGGGGAATAAAAAAAAATGATCGGTATACAAGTACAACGTTTTCAAGTAAGTAAGGACAAGATAACTGGTGACCACTGTGAAATGTTCACAGCTTCCGTATTGCAAGTGAGAGCCTAATGTTTTATTCATTTCGTGCCTTCATGGAACTATTATCATTGGTTTTCAAAATTGACTTCTCTTTGATGAATGTCTGGTTTGATGCTTAGATTGGGACGTAAATCTTGTGCCCGCTGTCGTAGAGGTCATACAGGATATTGTTATATGGCTCATAGGAATATTACACCTAACAACACAGATTTGGTAAGGAATACCGCAATCAAATTATGGGTCATACAATCTTTATCTCTTTTACTCCACGAACATGCCCGAAGATTCCGCGGACCCAGAGAAGCGTGGTAGTGATACATTTATAAGTCAAAGAGCTATTCCTTATGTAAACGGGTCCCAGATAGAAACCAGATTATCTATCGAATCAAGAGAGTGAATACCACTCATTTCACTGAACCGCCGTATGATCCCTTATCATCATTTTAGATTTACAATAAACGTTGTAGGATTTACTGGACACATTATTGATGAGGACATTACATATCTAAGTTAAATTCTTCAAATGGCAATCGAATTATTAAGAACATGATCCCGAGATTAAATATCAACATCAACATATAATCAAATATCTTCTTAATTCCATGTACATTCAAGGTAATGGTGCCAGGACAGATATATAAAATGTGGTCTGAAGATAAATCTCAGAGCGAGAATCGTAATTTGAGTTGAAATTGGCATTTTATAGAGGTCTAAGTATATGGTTTATTTGATCTTAGAATAATACTGTAAACATTCTTGTGAACAGTTGAAAAGTCTGTAGTTACAAAATTGAAACCATAACATGATTAGTGATTATCTTACAAGTTATTTCACTTGAAGATATATTGAATATTGTATATACCAGTAGATATACATCAGTATCAACGAAACAGATTCATCGTTGTAAGAGACATTTTGATGGCCAACAGCTTTACAGCAAAGATATTTTCTTTCCAGCCAGAGGTTCAGCCGAGCTCATATGTGTAATGGCTGTATTCGATTACCGATCACCTGATGGGTATAGGTTTAATCACCTCCCTATGACCATTCTGAAATGGTATAAACGTGCAACTTATAACTGTTCCTCTCCAAAGAGAGAAAACCTCCCCAAACGGAAACTCTCTCATGGGGAGGGCGTAGTTAAGTATATTACTGACCTTCACGATATCATGGAAGCTGTTGCCTGGATAAATATTTGGGTGTCATTTGTCGTTGACCTTTACACTGATGTTTGTGTTATGGACATCTCATCACATTTCCTAACTCAGTATCCATCCCTGAACTATAACGAAGAGAAGTTTAAATAGAGAACATATCTGTCTCTCTCTAAATGTGGTAACATCTAAGTCAGCAATTGAGCTGGTATTGTTTGAACAGTTGGTGCCATTTAAGGCGCCATATTATCCACCGCAACCTTTTCTGAAGTGGTCTTCTAAAACATAGACAAACAGAGCGAATGTTTAACTATTCGAATTAATGGTTTTTCACATTGTACAAGGGTATGGGTTTGTCTATTTTATCACGTTATCGGCACAGATAGTACAGAACTAATGACGGTATCTCTGTTGATGGGCATACTTGATGCAGTGATTATAGAAGGCCATGAAAATGCTATGGCCAGGTTATTACAACTATAGAACATCCAGTACAAGCGTCTAGTCCATCATTCACTATTCAGCCGTCGCCCATTAAAGAATTTCCGCGTTCATAATCCAAAGACCTAATTCGTATAATAGCATTAGCACCAAATTAAAAGGATAAATCATAGTATACATAAATCTAGGCTAATTTTCTGCAAGACAGAATCGGGCATTAGGTTTCAATGTTGCCAGCAAGACATTACGATGTTTCAAAAATATCAAATCCGTATCGCTGATCAGTATTCTTAATCCATATGATATACGCTGTAAAGTCGTTATCTACAGTATGATGTATCTCAGTCACGCTTTGATTGTGACTCCATATGAACACTATGAAGATCTAGGTTCATACGACCCCTAGCTCCGGGTTAAGCAGAATTACACACAAGTTGCGAAACGTACCACCATAGATCTTACATGCTCGTATTTTGCTATCAGCATGCGATATGTATCGTCAAATTTGAGAAACTTCGAGTGGAGGTGCTTGATGATATAGCTCTATTTTACGAGTTTCTGCAATAATGCTTTGTGATGTTGATTAAAATCGTCACATTTAACACAGGATATAGCAAATGCTACTGGACGAGATATGTATACACCATATGCAGGTCCCTCTGCTATATTACTGTCCAGATAGGGATAGTTTACAATGTCGAAATTGTAATCATCTCTTTTTGTCGTAAAGTCGACGAGAGAAGGCCCGCTTTCTTTTTATAGAGATATAGATCGAAATAAGATCTGCCGCTAGCGCCATCTGTAGTGTTCTTCAAATTCAGTGAAGGTGACTATACATCCACAGCAAGAAGATATAGCTGTCTATATTGCGTTTAGTGAATGAGAAGGAACGGGCTTTGAAATAATCTGTTTCCGAAAGCGTCTGAATAAAGTCGTATTCATAAGAGAACAGATATAGGTCAGCCAAAAGGGGCGCACAATTAGTACCCATTGGAATACATATATGCTGCTGATATATTGTATTGCCAAATTTCACATAGATATTATTAATGAGAAATTCAAGCAACTCTATAAACAAAGAAACATCCCATTAATGATATCCCTTGTATGTAGTAGAGCTGAAGAATGATTTATGGCTTCTGACATTAATATATCGGCGATCAGTTTCCTTGATCACCGATTCTATTAATGAACTAAGATGGACGATACGGTCCTGATAAGGGATAAGGTCCTGATGAAGGTACAAGAAAAGCGTACCCGAGATACAACACATATCACGACTCTTGGTATGTGCTTTATAATAGGTTAACCGGAAGACTACTGTGAAGTCATGTGGCTCTTCAGTATGTCGGCACCTCTTCCCACTTCCCTTATATGTGTTGTAATTTTTACCTGTATATGGCGAGATTCTGCTGGTGGACGTTTCGTCCCCGAGGCCCGCCCCCTGTACAGACCTTTTGGTCTTTGATATATGTTGGCATTTGTGGGAAGTTGATGCTGGGTCGACATCGGGCCTTACAGACTAGTCTTTTGTGTTAAATGCCGTCATTTTCATCTGACGACGATACAGCTCACCAATCGCCAGTGTACGAGTTGTCACAGCGAAACAGCTCGCCAATTACCAATATACGAGATGTCAGAGCATTTCCACCATAGCTATCTAGATTTGTATCTAATACCGCTTATGCCGGTGCTAGGGGCCGTGTGGTCATATCATCCAAGTTGCCACATGAACAGGTACAATAAAAGCGTACCTGAGATACAACACATATCACGAATCGTTAGATTCTTGGTATGTGCTTTAGAATATGTTAACCGGAAGACTACTGTGAAGTCATGTGGCTCTGTCAGTATGCCGGCACCTCTTCCCACTTCCCTTATATGTGTTGTAATTTTTACTTATATATGGCGAGATTCTGCTGGTGGACGTTTCGTCCCCGAGGCCCGCCCCGTGTACAGACCTTTTGCTCTTTGATATATGTTGGCATTTGTGGGAAGTTGATGCTGGGTCGACATCGGGCCTCGTCGACTTTATGACAAAAGAGACGAATACAATTTCGACATCGTAAACTATCCCTTTCTGGATAGTAATATTCCAGTGGGACCTGCATATGGCGTATACATATCTCGCTTAGTAGCATTTGCTAGATCCTGTGTTAAATGTGACGATTTTAATCAACGTCACAAAACATTGTTACAGAAACTTATAAAACAGGGCTATTCCACCGAACGCCTCCACTCAAAGTTTCTCAAATTTGGCGATACATATCGTATGCTGATAAAAAATACGAACGTAGCGTGCAAGATCTATGGCGCTACGTTTCGTAACCTGTGTCTAATTCCGCTTAACCCGGGGCTAGGGGCCGTATGAACCCATGTACTTCAAGATCCTCATGGTACTCATATGAACAGTCACAATCAAAGCGTGACTGAGATACATCATTCTTTAGATGACGACTTTACAACGAATTATGGATTAAGAATACTGATCAGCGATACGGATTTGATATTTTTGGAACATCATGATGTCTTGCCGGCATCATTGAAAACTGTTGACCGCTTCTCTCTTGCAGGAAACAAGCCTATGTTTATGTATACTATGGTTGTCTTTTTGAATTTGGTGCTAATACTGTTATATGGAATATGGAATAGGTCTTTGGATTATGGACGCGGATATTCTCTAACGGACGACGGCTGAATTATGGATGACGGACTAGACGCTTGTAATTACAGACTAGTCTTTTGTGTTAAATGCCGTCATTTTCATCAGACGACGATACAGCTCACCAATCACCAGTGTACGAGTTGTCACAGCGAAACAGCTCGCCAATTACCAATATACGAGTTGTCAGAGCATTTCCACCATAGCTCTCTAGATTTGTATCTAATACCGTTTATGCCGGTGCTAGGCGCCGTGTGGTCATATCATCGAAGTTGCCACAAGAACAGGTACAATGAAAGCGTACCTGAGATACAACACATATCACGAATCGTTAGATTCTTGGTATGTGCTTTAGAATAGGTTAACCGGAAGACTACTGTGAAGTCATGCGGCTCTGTCAGTATGTCGGCACCTCGTCCCACTTCGCTTATATGTGTTGTAATTTTTACCTGTATATGGCGAGATTCTGCTGGTGGACGTTTCGTCCCCGAGGCCCGCCCCCTGTACAGACCTTTTGGTCTTTGATATATGTTGGCATTTGTGGGAAGTTGATGCTGGGTCGACATCGGGCCTTACAGACTAGTCTTTTGTGTTAAATGCCGTCATTTTCATCTGACGACGATACAGCTCACCAATCGCCAGTGTACGAGTTGTCACAGCGAAACAGCTCGCCAATTACCAATATACGAGATGTCAGAGCATTTCCACCATAGCTATCTAGATTTGTATCTAATACCGCTTATGCCGGTGCTAGGGGCCGTGTGGTCATATCATCCAAGTTGCCACATGAACAGGTACAATAAAAGCGTACCTGAGATACAACACATATCACGAATCTTTAGATTCTTGGTATGTGCTTTAGAATAGGTTAACCGGAAGACTACTGTGAAGTCATGTGGCTCTGTCAGTGTGTCGGCACCTCTTCCCACTTCCCGTATATGTGTTGTAATTGTAGTATAGAGAGTCGAGAAATCGCATGTGGATGCATATCTGTACGGTATGTGACCTATATCATCAAGTTCTTCCGTTAGACATTTTGAGTGTTTCAATAACCACATGCATTCAGTGCCAGAGTTCTTAGGAATAGTGGCACAATACCTTTCCCAAAATGCTTTTACCTCCCAAAAGGCCCTCGTCAACAGGGTTGAAAGAAGCTTTGTGGTGCAGCTTCTAGAACCAGCTATGAATCTAGCTTGTATGGTGATTACCATATGTATTGTTGAAGTCAAGCCATTTGCTTTGTCGCCAAATCTCCCAATTAAGATTTCGGCGACGAGTTCAATCAGTAGGAGGCAAAGAACCATTTGCCACATGGCTGTAAAATCGCAGATACAAATCCAGCCAAATCTGTTAGTAGTGTAGGGAGGGGAGTTGTGGGTCATGATCAGTTTCAGGTTCGGTTCAGGTTCAGCGACGCCATCATGAACAGGGTCAAATGAGAAGAATGATGGTCAAATTAGGAGGGTGATGGTCAACAGAGGAGTGTGGTGGTCAAATGAGGAGGGTGATGAATAAATGAGGTGGGCGAATCCCAATGTTGCAGGGGTCACGGAATTTCCCCAGAACTTAATTCTAAGATGGAAAACGTCATTTTTCATATTGTATTGATATAATTTCACTCTAAAGTTAGACCGAATATCAGAATGGACAAATTTAGAAAAAAATTTACCAAGATTAGTGGAGAAAAGTTGATGAGGTCAGACATATGGAACTGCTCTGCGGTGGCCTAATGGTTAGAGCGTCGGCCTCGTAAGCGGTACGTGCTGGATTCGATCCCAGGCCGGGTCATACCAAAGACTTGAAAAATAGAACTTGTTGCTTCCCCGCTTACGCTCAGCATTGGGAGGATAGAACAAAGACCGGTTCGCTCGGTGCCAGTATAATGTGACTGAGTGGGGTGTCGTGTATGCCTACGACAAGATATTTCAGTGGGTTAGCACTATAAAATGGCAGCATTAGATCTTCTCTGTTACGAGTAGGTACCCCGCTCCTCCCCCTCCCCTCCCATTCCCGTCGTGGTATAGCTAAAAACAATGTTGAAATCAACGTTAAACCCAATTCACTCACTCACTCATCCCATACATATGGAAATGGCAGCTCGCCTATTGTCATTCCTCTGCTGACGGTAAGCCTGCAGTTTAGTGTAGGATAAAATAGGAAAGCTGAATACATGTCGTAATACAAGTGAGTAGTATATAGCCGTGATTTCAAGGGCTGTTTTCCAGGGAGGTAACTCTTGGTTCCTTTTTTTCCGCCAGGGGACGCTCTTGTAGGTATGGCGTCACTTCCGGTCTGGGCGAATGAAGCGTGACCTGGGAACATGATAGGATATGTACTGGCCTGTCTGTGGGGTTTTTCCACAATGTCGTTCACCTCCGTGTCTTTTCGGTGAGGTCCGCCATCTTCAGAACATGATAGGACATGTACTGACCTGTCTGTGGGGCTTTTCCACAAAGACCGCACAGGTCGTTTTTTCCAGGGAGGTAACTCTTGGTTCCTTTTTTCCGCCAGGGGGCGCCACCAGGCCCGTATGACGTCACTTCCGGTCTGGGTGAATGGAGCGTGACCTGGGAACATGATAGGATATGTACTGACCTGTCTGTGGGATTTTTCCACAATATCGTTCACCTCCGTGTCTCTTCGGTGATGTTCACCTCCGTGTGTCTTCGGGCACCTCCGTGTATCTTCGGTCACCTCCGTGACATCTTCGGTGATCTCCGTGACATCTTCGGATTTATACAATACACAGGCCTGTATGGGATATGGGGATGGTCATTTTTGAACATGATAGGACATGTACTGACCTGTCTGTGGGGGTTTTCCCGCCAGAATTTCGCTGTCGTCTGCTTGGGGTTGTCACGTGCCGAACACCTGGCTCCCCGAATTGCAACATTGTTGCACGTTCGCTACAATGTTGCGGTGAACACCTGGTCTGGCGTCTGCGTGAGTGAGTTCACGTGCCGAACACCTGGCTCCCCGAATTGCAACAATGTTGCACGTTCGCTACAATGTTGCGGCCACCGTGAAGACCTGGTCTGGCGCTCACGTGCCGAACACCTGGCTCCCCGAGATCAAGGCATGTCCAGGCATGCCATGCAGAGGACGGGTACTAGGAATGCATATTAAATCCATAGACAAAGTGTATGGAAATAGACGTTTTGGGGTCTAGGTGGGCCACTAGTGGGTCGATGGAGTCGTATGAGGTATCAATGTGAAGCATTCGTGAAGGCGCATCCGACGGGCTGGGTGTGGGGTTGAAATATCGTCATTCTGCGCATGAACGGTAGACAAAGTGTATGGAAATAGCCGTTTTGGGGTCTAGGTGGGCCACTAATGGACCGATGGGATCGAGTGAGGTATCAATGTGAAGCCGATGTGAGGGGGCATCCCACTGGGTAGATGTGGGGTCGGAATATCGTCATTCTGCGCATGCGCAATAGACAAAGCGTATGAAAATAGACGTTTTGAGATCTAGGTGAGCCACTAATGAGCCGATGGAGGTATCCATATGAAGCCTATGTGAGGGAGCAACCGCCTGGAGTAGTGTCTCGGCCGTTGTCCACATTCTGCGCATGTAGCTTGTTTGATAGCCGATTGGTCAATTGCCATCCCATAAATAGTTCGTATTAGGGCAGCCACACACCTAATACGAACAATCACGTGTTAACGTTACCATAGTGGAACGTGGATTTGACGAAGCCTGTCCTTCAATGCAACGTCACAAAGCCGACACGTCGTATCAATGGCTTTGTGACGTTGCGCCTCAGCGTTTGCTTTCAACCCAAAGACGTTGTGGGCATGCGCGACTCTTTCGCATTAGGTCATAACCCCACGAGCAGAGGATCATGGGTAAATTCAAAATGGCGGCCATGTGGGGTACCAGAAAAAGTTATGCTTTCATCATATTTCTTCAAAAATTTTGCTTTTATCTACGGAAAAGTGGGTAAAACTTTTTTTATTTCATATCAGATTATTATTTACTAATTTATCATGCAGTTTTTGCGAAGAAAAAACAAAAATAAAAAAAATCGACGATTTTGACCGAAAATCGTCCAAAAATGCTCTTTTGTCACTGTGACGTCATTATGGCGGCCATCTTGGATTTTTTTTTACATTTCCCGGTAGAGCTTGAACCCAAGATGCTGTGTGGTAAGTTTCAGCGCTCTAGCCTTTAGTGGTAGAGAAAATATATAGGGGGCACTTTCCGCCGCCCCCCAGGCTGCGATACACCCCAAATCGCCCAGGCCAGATAGGGTTAAAGAAATTGGCCACTCCCCAGACTGTGATACCCCAAATCGCCCAGACCCGATAGAGTTAAAGTTGTACTCGTCTCTCTTGTCATAGATTTCATGAGAACGTCTAAATGCAAGACGTTTGATAAATTAGAAGGATTTGAGTTTAACGTATAGTGATACAACTCCTGCATATTGGCGTATTTTCAAGACAATGTATATGAGTTAAAAACCAAAAGATATGCGCAGTTTCTATAGAGGACAATTAAACAGGAAATTTATCATTTGACGAAACTTCAAATAGCATCATGTCCCGTCACTACTGTACGTATGAGTCACAAGTTCAGAACCATAATCACACTTAATAATTAACTTTGAATGGTATATCTTCTCAGTCCACTCCAACTTTACCTCAGACAATTTCCAACGAACCCATTATCGGTCAAGATGTAATTATACAGAATACATGTACCTGTGACCACTCTATCAGTTATAGACAACTTGATTGTCAACCGAGGTCTTACAGATGGCAAAACGCTACCCTATTTATTGTGGCACGAGACACCCCGGCCATATGTCGACATGCTGGAGTTTCTGTTAGAAATCAAGAGATTTATTCAACCAGGAAAGATCGGCATGTGAAAGAGGGAATGGAAAACTTGAATGTCGGGATGAGTCACATATTATTGGTATTGTAGATATGATGCTACCCGATGTAGCAATGTCTTGTACATGTTACTGATATCATCAATTGCTCTAGCAAAGCTAACTTGGTTGTCATGTCATGCGGCGACAGATCATGATCTGGCAAGATCTCGAATTCTTAACGTTCCTTCTATATCAGCGATTATATGGATTTTGTATCTTGATGAGAACCACAAGACAAATAGTACATACAAATCATCAGATGGATTAGTTTTGGTTCTTGTGATGTATTTTTTTTTTTAGAAATACGCAGTCAGTATATTTGCTTGTTATAGTCCGGTGGCCAAACCACGTTTAATGACATAACCTTGCAATATCGTCCACCCAATCTTTTTTGGTGATTTTTAAATCTCCGAAGGGTGCCGATTAACAATCCGGATGATGCCATCTTGGGAATCACTTGCTGTGGACGGAAAGGAGCATTCAATTTTTTGTTCGTGTAAAACTCATTTGTAAACTCGCGCGACCAATATTTAAGATAAATCTGACGCTCAATTCATAGACGTGCTAAAAAAAGACAGAGCATACTTTCCATGACACAGTTTGAATACGATGTAGTTCACGAAGCCATCCACATAGTCCTGAATCTTATCAATTGATGGATACGATCCAGAAGTGGCACATTCAACGATAATGATGGGTTGTTGTTTCTCCATAGTGTTCAAGATTTGAATATTTGAAGATGTCGCGCGAGAGTAGCTAGAGGAGTCCCGTGTCAAAGGTAGCCCATGAGCACAAGCTGACGTCTCCTGCTAACAGTCATATTCATGACCGTGATGGCTAAAGGTTCGTTGAAGCCTTCCGGCCGGCAGGCTTCATATTCAAGCATTGGCTTCTTACTGACAGCAACCGCCTGGCCAACATTAACAGATTCATCACAGATCCTACAGCGATGATGTTCACTGTAGGCCTACCTTCCTCGAGAAGTAGAGGGTCATTGTAAGCTTTGAGTGTGTCTCTGGAATCAAAACCCTGTGAGCTGGCATTTCCCTATGTGTGTGTGTTGGAGTGGTGTGGGGTTTGGGAGAGGAGTGTGAGCCGCAGAGCGTGGACTTTCATGCCTCTCATATCTACCACACCCTTAATAAGTCGACCACGGATCTGTGTGGTTCTTCTGACAGAAGCAGTTCCAGTATAGTCATGATGGTATATTTGGATTATGGGCGCGGACATTCTTTAACCCTACCTGGCCTGGGGGGGGCCATTATGGCCCCCCCTACCAAACTTTCTGCACTATCTCCGGAACGGCGAAAAATGGAGAGCTGAAACTCCGTGACTTTATAGTTTATCTTATTGGGGTCATTTTGAACCTATTTGGATAACCCCCCGAGCAGAGGATCATGGGTAAATTCAAGATGGCGGCCACGTGGTGTACCAGAAAAGTGATTTTTTGTCATATTTCTTCAAATTTCTGCTTTTCCGCGATGAAAAGTGGGCAAAAACTATTTTATTTCATATCACATTAATATTTGCTAATTTTTCATGCAGTTTTTGTGGAGAAATTGCAAAAATAAAAAATTAGGAAAATCCGACCGAAAAATCGACCAAAAAATGTCGTTTTTGAAAATGGCGTCACTGTGACGTCATCAAAGCGGCCATCTTGGATTTTTTAACATTTTCTGGTAGAGCTTGACCCAAGGTTATAGTGTAATAAGTTTCAGCCCCCTAGCTCAAGGGGTAAGAAAAATAATTAGGGGGGGCCATTTCGGCCCCCCCCCCAGGCCTGGACAGGTCCCAAAAAGCCCAGGCCAGATAGGGTTAATGGACGACGGTTGAATTATGAATGACGGACCAGACACTTGTGATTCAAGCATTTGCTTCTTGATGACAGCAACCGCCCGACAAATATTAACTGATTCATCACATATCCTACCATGATGACGTTCACCACCTCTCTGGAGAAGTAGAGGATCAATGCAAGTTTGGAGTTCATCTCTGTGTGTCTGTCTCTGGAATCAAAGCCTGAGAAGCTGGTATTTCCTTCGTGTGGAAGGTTAGCCGCAGAGACTGGACTTTCATGTCTCTCGTATTTACCGAATTCTTAATAAGTCAACTGCGAATTTGTAAACTGAGGGCTTACCTTTTCATGATCGATCGATGGAGAGTTATTCCGACAAACCCTCCTGGCATTTGGCCATACCTCCTAAATCTTGTTTCAATGACCATGTCCGACTACATACAGTTTCACAACCCAGGCTTGTGACCCATCAAGTGTTCACCCTTTAGAAATATGACCAAGAAACCTAAAGCAGGCGTTCCACTGCAAGTAGTGGAGCCCATATCTGACATAGTTTGTGTGCCCAGCTAAGCAGTTGCACCCATTGCCAACAGATGTAATGACCTGCCTGTCTCTCACTCAGTCCCCACAAAACATCATTACGAACACCTGTTTACGAGATTATCGACTCAGAGCTTTGTCACGTAAGACGGAGACAAGAGCAAACAATTGCACATTATCTGTATCCGCCATTTGAAAAAGGAGTTTAATTTTCTAACTAAGTTATTTGTGGAACGAGCGGCCCATTATTCAAGATACAGTTTGTTGGGATTCTTTATTGGTTACTAAATAGCTGTCATCGTTTGTGATTATTATCTGATAAATAGGTTGAGCTTATTCCATTAATTAACTCTATCAGGTCTGGGCTATTTGAGGACTGACCATGCCTCGGGTGTCATTTAGACGCCATGTTTCATTTCCCTAATTGTTGAATCAGGGGTTTGAATCTTTCCAAAATATATTGTGTTGGTTCTACCAGAAAATGCAAAACTATCCAAGATAGCCGCAAAGGTGACATTACAGTAATGCCGTATTCTAAAAAGTGTATTTTTGGTCGATTTTTCGGTCAGATTTTCTATTTGTTATGCTATTTTCTCAGAAATAAACTACATAACAAATTAGGAAATAATTATCTTATGTGAAATACAATTGTTTTTGCATAATGTTTTCGAAGAAAACTAACAATTTAGAAGAAAATACGAAATCATCGCCTTTCACTGAGTACCCTTACATGAACGCCATTTTGAATTTGCACATGATACCTTGCCCAGAAGGATATAGGGATTGGCTCAGTATCACCCTGATATGATAGACTATAATGTCACGTAGTGTCAGCTCTTACTTAAAGATGTAATCAGCCTCAAAATGGACGGATTTGGTAAACTCTCCCCTGTGCGTTTTTTTCAGCATTGAAGATTACCAAAGCATCATATGTATTATATTTGATTATAGTGGGATCGTCATATACAACGAATGCAAGAATATCTTGTCAGAGAAATTTGTAACTCTGCCCGCTTCGATGGCTTTTCTGTCTCGCCATTGAGTGCGTGCTGTACGCGGAGAGGAAAATGACGTCACTGCGTGACGTATGAGTGACGTAGCGACGCTCACGAATTTGAATGCCGCACAGCTGCAGCCATATGATAACGTCATGGCTCGTGCCTACGGTTCGGTAATGTCGCACAGCATACGTTGGTAGAATGCACCATACGTGTATACGCTTGTTGACACAGCCGTGGAAAAATAAACGGCATGCCATGCCGTTTATTTTCGACGATCAATTTGTTCTATTTTCTCGTGAATGGTACAAACAAGTTTAGTTTTTTGTGGTCAAGTGTGTTTCATTTTGTACCTGTTGTGACATATGTCACTTTCGCTGAGTTTGAGAGACCTTGATTTCAGCCTAGATTTGAGGCTGATTACATCTTTAAGGGAGTAGAGGACGTTCATTTCTAGAGGTTGAATTTTTTTTTAAATTTCAGGATTTTTTCACCCGGTTAGGAGAAGATGATCCATGAAAAAAAAATATGGGGTCACCATACTCGTTAAAAAAATATGGCAGCCAAATGCATGTATACCACCTAAAAGCCATAACACTGAATACATAGGGAAATTTGATTTTTTTCTTCTTAGATGTTCAATAAATCATACTTCCCAAGGTCAAATTTTCCCCATTTTGCTATATAATACTAAACACATATAGTGCTTGTTAAATATGTAATAAAAACAGGGGGACACCATACTTTCTTAGAAAATATTAGCGGTATAACAGATAAACGGAGCCTTTTCAGTCCTATTTCCAGGAGGGAGTGGGGGTGGGGAATCGGGGTGGGTGTGGAGAATATTATTGAAGATCAATTTATTAGCCATTCAGAAGTTTTGTTTCAGTTGAAACTGAATAAGAGTGAATTTGGGGGGTATTCCGGAGGAATAATTTTTAATCTGTGGAGCACTTTGTACCCTTCAACCGTTGAATTTAAAATGCCAATTTTTTGGTCCATCCCATCACACTATCGAACCACCAGTAAAACGCATAAATGGTTGTGTTGTGTCTTTCGTTGATTTTTATTCCATTTTGATATGTCTGGGTACTTTTGTTAGGAAATTCAGCTTGTTTTGAAAAATTTGACAAATGACCATGTTGTAGCCCTATAAGAGCAGGGAAATGAACGTCCTCTACTCCCTTAAGGTTTGATAGGTCAACCATAAAAGATATACCTATGGCGGTCATCTTAAACTGAGTCCACATTGGGCGACCATTTTTGTGTAGAAACATGGAATAGCATCCACAATGTTATCAATGAATAAATTGAACAAAATACCATTCAAAGACACCAAACTTAGCTTTCCAGTTCTGTAGAATGTCAATGATGGCCGATCGTAGTCCACATTTGCCATGTTGGCGGTCATCTTGGATTTATAGAATTTCCCAAGGCTGTTGCAGCTCAGTGAGCTTGATGTACACCTTTTCACTTTAATCTTGCTACACGACCCAACACCTTCCTTAAATGCATCGATTTACATGTACATTTTAGCTCAGATTTTCATTGTTTTCCTGCTTATTGGTTCACAATGACATTGACCTTTCCGCCATAAGCTTGAAATATTCCTGTTTGAAGCTTGATGATAACCCATACCCCTGAACTGGAGGTACAGCACAAGGTTTTCAATAATTTCCTGTTTTGAAGATCACAGGAATGTCGACTTTTGATTCCCGCCAGATGTCGACTCGCAAAAAGTTTTTTTGTAATGCGATTTTCGATGATGCTCTGAATTTTGGGGCATATTGACGTTGACCATGCTCCTATTGATCTCAATTTTGGTGCGCTTCATACACATGATCGCAAAGCTATCCTGGCGAAATTTGAGAGAAACTCGTCAATTTGTTAAAAATTTAAGAAATTAAATAACAAAAGTCGGAAGGAAAAGGAGATTACACAAAACTAGTTAAAATTAAAAAAAAAACGATAAAAAGTTAAACATTAACAACAGCATACAGCAACGCGGTTAGAGAATTAATATTGTTTTCAGTGGCGATACATGTACGTGCGCATTTCGTTACTTCATTCGGTAAAGTCTGTTATTATTTGTAATTTATTGAGCTGTACACGAAACTTAAACCACGAAAGCATAGTTTCATATTTTCAATCGACACAGATTTTATGCATCCACGTGGACCTAGTTGAATCAAAACTCGCTATAGACTTGGAATATCTGGAGATGTTTAACCTGACACGTGTGTGGAGATATGGTGAAAGTTTAAGAATCTTCAATCGATTTGTAGGGATTCATCACAAGCTGATGTCTGCGGTAGGTCTTAAATTTTATGTATATGCCCCATTGTTCTCTCGGCAATTCGTCTTTGAATTGACGTCAATGCCGTCTTTATCTATAGTCTCGGGGGCTTGTGTCTATAAGCGGGTGGATAATTGGGTAGCCAGACTAAGTTATAGGTGCGAACTGAAGGAAGACCATGAAGTCAGCAGGTATATAATGGTATAAGCTGGATATCTTTGATCCCCTGGGCAATATCCGAACGTGGTTAAGATCTACGGTGATGTACTCATCCTAGGACAAGAGGCACAGTGACAGTCGACATAATCATTGAGTAGGTCAGGAGTACGTGGTCATTGACATATATCAGCCGAACAGCTCTAAATAAAGTACACATGTTCCTTCCTTCTCAGGAAGCGAGTATCAACATTACGAGACAGATGCTTGAACGAAAAATACACTTATATCGAAATAGTTCCTGCTTTCTTACTAGAACAAACACGACA